>CM042840.1:130848773-130876462 GCA_023653725.1 Bungarus multicinctus | reverse complement strand
TTTCACTAAGGTCCTCGCTGCTCTAGCTGCCCATATTCGCGCCCTTCCCATCAGGTTGCACTGTTATCTAGATGACATTTTAATTTTGTCCAGCTCTTCTACCCAAGCTGTCCGAGATACTCAGACGACTCTCCGCATTTTGCAAGCACATGGATTTGCTATTAATCGAGACAAAAGCCAGTTAATTCCTTCTACAAGATTGTTACACTTAGGTGCCATCATTGATACACGGGCATGCAAGGTTTACCTTTCTGACGAAAGACATAAAAGTATACAACAACTAGTGCAGCTGATCAGGTCACGACATACTGTTTCTTTAGCTGATCTTTCTACCCTTCTTGGGAAAATGATCTCATGTATTTTTATTATTCCTTGGGCTCGTCTTCATTCCAGGTCTCTTCAGTAGTTCCTTCTCCCGTTTCAACGTTCCGGTCTCAGCAATTCCGGTCACAAAGTCAAGGTTCCAACCAAAGTTCTTACATCACTTCTTTGGTGGTCCCGGCCCACAACCAACAAGGGTTGTCTCTTCAAGGAGCCCCGCAGACTCATTGTCACCACCGACGCCAGCCTGCTGGGCTGGGGTGCTCACCTTCACTCATCCACAGTTCAAGGTCGCTGGTCAGCAAGGGAACAGTCCCACAATATCAATTGGCTGGAACTTCGGGCAATTCATCTGGCCTTTCGGGCTCTGCTGCCGCAGATACATAACCAACATATCTTAGTTCTCACAGACAATACAGCAGCCAAGGCGCACCTAAACAAGCAAGGGGGCACTCAGTCTCAACCTCTCATGCACGAGGCGGAAGGTCTCTGTCGTTGGGCAGAGGCAAATTTACTTTCTATCAGGGCAGAATACATCTCGGGCATCTGCAATACCCAGGCAGATTGGCTCAGCCAGGCCACAGTCGACTCCACGGAGTGGCATCTTCATCCGTCGCTCTTTCAAGAGGCAGTCACGAGGTTTGGTCTTCCGGAGGTCGATCTTTTCGCCTCCCCTCTCAATGCCCACCTGCCATGGTTCGTGTCCCGATTCCCCTCTCAAGGGGCGGAGGATTTCAACGCCCTTCGCTGCCCGTGGTCCCCAGGGCTCTTGTATGCCTTTCCCCCTCTTCCTTTGATCCCTCAGGTCATACGGAAGATGCTAGAGGAACGGGCAGATCTGCTTTTGGTGGCTCCATACTGGCCCAGAGGGCCTTGGTTCGCAGATCTCTGTTGTCTGTCGGTGTTCAAACCATGGAGGATTCCTCTGGACAGGATTGTGCTAACCCAGGGTCCTCTTCAACATCCAAACCCTCAGTGGTTCCACTTGACCGTCTGGAGGTTGAGCGGTCGCATTTAATCAGCAAGCAATTATCCAACAAGGTTATTTCAACCATCCAGGCTGCAAGGCGCCCCTCAACAAATCGCATTTATAATGCAACTTGGTCCATATTTACCAGCTGGTGTTCCCAATTTCATATTGATCCGCGATCTCCTTCAATTGCTCAAATTTTGGAATACCTACAAGCTGGTCTCGATAGGGGGCTTTCACCAAATACCTTGAGAAGACATGTTTCTGCCCTGTCTTCCGTGATTCACCATGAGAATTTCCCATCTCTTTCTCATCACCCTCTTATTCGCGCCTTTCTTAAGGGTGCTACTAATTTGCAACCGCCCATGGTTCATCGTTATCCTACTTGGGATTTGAACAAGGTCCTTCTGGCCCTTACCAAACCTCCTTTCGAACCGATTCGTTCCACATCACTACTATTTCTTACATATAAGGTTGCTTTCTTGGTGGCCATTACTTCAGCTCGGCGCATTTCCGAGTTGGCATCCCTATCTATCAGGTCAGACCTCTGTGTTTTTCCTGCAAATAGGGTTGTCCTCCGGCCGGACCCCACGTTTATCCGAAAGATTAATTCGGCTTTTCACAGGGCACAGGAGTTGGTCTTGCCCAATTTCTGTCCTCATCCTTCCCAAGAGTTGGAACATCAGTGGCATAAGTTGGATGTCCGGCGTGCCTTGAAGGTCTATATCCATCGCACGGCATCCTTTAGGAGGACAGAGGCCTTGTTTGTTGTATTTCTGCCTCATAGTCAAGGTACTAGGGCCTCTTCCACCACCATAGGTCGTTGGTTGCGGGCCACTATTGCTAAAGCTTATCAGGCCCAGGCCCTAGCAGTTCCCAGGGGCATCACGGCGCACTCCACTCACAGTGCTACCACCACGGCGGCTTGGGCCACCCAAGCTCCTATCTCTGACATTTGTCGGGCCGCCACATGGGCGTCTCCTTCCCCCTTTATCAGACATTATAAGGTCGATGTCTTTGCATCTGCTGATGCGTCTTTTCGTAGGAGGGTACTACAGGGTGTGTGCAGGACAGCGACAGACTCCAGGTCCAGTCAGCATCCCGCCCGTAGACCAGGCCAAGCTTTGGTATGTCCCAATCAAATGGATGCTCCGAGCAGCTCGTAGGAGAATAGGCGTTGGTTCTTACCTGATACGCCGGTTCTCTCCGAGCTGCGAAGGAGCATCCATCCCCACCCTATGTGTTATTGCTAACTGTGTTTATTCCTTCCGTCTGTGGGAGTCCTGCTATACGACCAAGCTGATGTACTAGTTTCTCAGAAGCGACATCTGCCTTTTCACTGCGATCTTCGCTAAAACTGGGGAACGCTGGGAGGAGTCTCGTGGAGGAGGAGGAGCGTTCCAAAGTTTAAGCTCAGCCTATCAGGACGAAGACTGAACCAACCCCAATCAAATGGATGCTCCTTCGCAGCTCGGAGAGAACCGGCGTATCAGGTAAGAACCAACGCCTATTTATTAGCCATAGTGATGTGCAAAGTTCTATTTTTGATAAAGATATTTATCAGTCATTAATTGGTAGCTTATCCTATCTTAGCAATTGATCTAGGATAGACATAGCATATATTATTAACCAATTAGCTAGGGTTAATGCTGAAATTAGGCTGTTCAGTTGCTCCAGATGTTATTGGAGTATTTTCTGCTGCCACTTCAGCAGTCTGCTGTTCAGCAGTCTGTGTTCCCATTTCACAATTTTTCCATATTTCTTTATGTTTGACTTCACTGAGCACTTTGTTCCGAGTGATGAATCGTCGTTTATCGGCTAATCGTAATTCAGTTATCCTTGAGTCTGGGTATTCTTGTTTCCATAATTTGTACATCCTTTTTTGGTAGCCTAATTTTTCTGGTTCTGCTTTGTAGTAGCATTTCATTACAGTGCAGTTCTCTGACATGGTGTATTTCTGCTGCTTCTGAGGTTGTTCAGCTTCCAGTAGCCCTGCAGGCCCATGCCCTGATTGCTCAGATATGGGACCCATGGCCTGTAGCCCACTTGTTGATGGATGCCCAGGTTACCCAACACCCGACATGGTCCTTGTTAACCCGGGTGACAACTGAGCCAGTATAGGCTTCGTTCGGTTGTGTTTCACCATGATTCATTGCATGAGTTGTTGGGTGCACTCAGTTCTGCTCCTCAGCCTAGACTTCTCTGACATGGTTAGATCTGCTGGTAGTTTGCACTACCGCCAGCACAGCTCTCAGCTTCATTGGAGTAGTTAAGCCCTCTGCCACCTCAAGGCGGCACCCTGTGGGGGGATGATGATGATGGTTGTTGTTGTTGTTGTTGTTATTGTTATTGTTGTTGTTGTTGTTATTATTATTATTATTATTATTATTATTATTATTATATCTTTTGTGAGATTCACAGCCTTTGGGGCTTGTTGGCAGCTCAACAGCTCAAATCCTAACCAAGGATCTAGGAACTGTTAAGATAGCATTGGAGGATATAAGCTGTTCCAAGTAGGATGTATTTTTGTAGAATCAGGGAATTCAAGTCTGATAACTTCACGATTTCCAAATAGCGAGGCAGCCTTTTAGGTATTGCTCGAAGGGTTCCAATTACAAGTGGGATAACATACGATTTCTTTTTCCAAAGTCTTCTTAACTTCAATTTGTAAGTCCCGATACTTTGTGATTTTTTTCTTGCTGCATATCTACAATCTGTGCATCACCAGGTATTGCAATGTTAATGAACCAAACCCTTTTCTTCTCAACTATTGTTATGTCAGGTGTGTTGTGGGCCAAATGCCTGTCGGTCTGAATTCTGAAGTCCCACAAGATCTTGACTTTTTCATTTTCCAGAACCTTCTCAACCTGATGTTCCCAGTAGTTGTTACTATAATCAAATCCAAACTTTTGGCATAGTTTCCAGTAAATGATTTTAACAATTCTAAGTAGTCAGCTTGTGATACTTTGCTGTATCCACTGATCAAATGGTCAACTGTTTCTGCATTCTCATTATAGAGGTGGCATTTGCTGTTGGTGGTGACATGCTGAATCTTTGCCTTCATGTAATTTGTGACTAAGGCTTGTTCTTGAGCAGTCAAAATAAAGCCTTCAGTTTCTTTTTTCAGTATTCCTGATTTTAGCCTATTATTGTTGTTGTTGTTGTTGCTGTTGTTGTTGTTGTTTGTAACAAAATGAATTATACCCAGAGGCCACACTGTTCATGTATCGATACTGATGTATATTTAAAAATAAAAATCCAATAAAACTCTTTTAAAAAGAATATCGTGATATGATAATCTGTCAGTTCATACAGTACATTCAAAAAAAATATAAAGATACAGAAAGTCAACTGTCATTTTAGATTTCATGGTTAGCAAACTAAGCAAATAGTAAATACATACAGTGAAATAGAAAGCCATACTTTTAAAAATGTTCCATAAATGCAAAAAATATACTGAAAACAATTAAGGGATGAGGCAAAGGGACTACTGAATATTTTAATTCAGTAACAGAAACTAAGTATAGACGAAGTATTTTTGAATGAGGAACTATTTCTAATTAATTGTGATGGACTCTTGGGTATTGAAATTGTGTCAAAGAAGCCGAAACAAACATGATGACACTGCAGATGCCATTTAAATTCCATACTGATTAGAAGAAGCAATACTTAATAGTGTGGCAGTTTTCAAAGGAAGCATAAAAACATTTCAATGAACAGAAAGGCATAGCTGAGTTACTACAACCAACATTATCCTAGAATTATATTTAAATCTAAACATTTAAATTTAAATCTAAGTGAAATTTGCAAGGAATGTAAGTAAGTATAATTTATTATTTTCTCATCATTATTTTTCACCCCATTCCCTAAACCTGAGACTTTGATAGCTCAATTTTTTATTTGTTATATCTTGGACTTTGCAATTTTTTTTTTTTTTACATATCACCACAACATAATGTTAAGGCAAAAAATAAGAATGTTGTTGCTTTCCCATCAGATCTTATGTTTGAATTGCATATCAGATTTATGAACACAGACGTGGCCACTAATTGGTCTAAGAAATAACTCAGTATGATATATTGAATAATATGGCAGTTTTTACCATATTGCTCCTAAAATACGAATATCAATTTACATATCATACTTGGCATGATATTTGTAAATTCAAATAAGTTGAACTATTAATATGCAAGTTGTTGTTGTGGTAAAGCTAATGTTACTGCCAGGAAACTATGCTGGCCAAAAATTAAACCATGCTGAAAATTAAATCCTGATTGATTGCATGAAAATTTTAGCAATGACAGCTGTAGATTTTCTCATCTTAAAATGTCTTTATAGCTTCATTCTGTGTTTTAAGACACTTATTTTGAAATAACATACAATTCAAAACTATCATGTGATATTCAGATATTTTACCTTCTTCTCAATCTTAAAATCCATTTTGCTCATTAATTGTGTTTTTCATTCTATTTTCATATTTTATTAACATCATGTCTTCCCTTTATTAATCTTGAAACCATGAGCCAAATGAATTAATGCTTCAAATCCCTTTAAAGAATGTTAGGATTTTAAAGGGTAATTTTTAAAATTTGCTTTTAAACACACATTAATCACTAAACATCTTGTTCAGAAATCTCCCATATGTAAACATTATAGCCATATACATTAAGAATGGAAACTTGCGTTGTCTGAGAAACTGTTCTTTACCAAAAAGTTAAAACTGAATTAAAAATCAAATGTTGTCCTCATCTGATTTTTTAGCTCATTAGTTAACATAAATTAAATGATTCAATTTAAGAGCATAGTATTATCAGATAAATCCTTTTTTTTTTTAATTAATCCTTTTTCTTCTTCTTCCCATAGAGAGAACAGAATGTTAAATCTTACCTCCAATTCTGGGTTCCTGCTTCTGAAATTTTCTCAAGTTCGAGAGTTACAGATCTTATATTTCTTCCTGTTTCTAGCAGTATACCTGATCACCCTGCTGGGGAATCTTTTCACCATCATTTCAATTGTTGTTGACCATCACCTGCACACACCAATGTACTTCTTCTTAATGAACTTGGCAATTATTGATATTGGTTCCATCTCATCCATTGTACCCAAATCCATGTTCAGCTCTCTCAGGAACAAGAGTTTCATTTCTTATTTTGAATGTGCCATTCAGGTTTTCTTTTTGTTTTTCTTTGATGCATCTGAGGTCTCTCTCTTAACGGTAATGGCACATGACTGTCATGTTGCTATTTATAATCCATTACAATATGAAACAATAATGAATAGCAGAACCTGTATTAAAATGGTAGCCATGGTGTGGTTATCTGGTTTCCTTTATGCCATATTGCACACAAGCAGTACATTTTCAATTACTTTCTGTTCAAATGAAGTTGACCAATTTTTCTGTGAAATCCCCAAACTACTGAAACTTTCTTGCACTGACCTATACTTAGTGGAAGGTGCTCTTCTTATAGTGAGCTCTAGCCTAGGAGTTGTGTGCTTTATCTTCATCATTATAAGTTATGTATGGATCTTCAGAGCTGTACTTCAGATCCATTCTGTACAGGGACAGCAAAAAGCTCTCTACTTGCCTCCCACACTTAATTGTAGACTCAGTGCTCATTTGTATTGCTTTAGTTGTCTATGCCCGACCTCCCAGCAACAGTTCATCTTATTTAGACTTAGTTTTTTCCATAATATATGTGATCTTTCCTCCTATGATGAATCCATTTATCTACAGCATTAGAAATAAAGAGTTTCAGAATGCCTTGTGCAAATTTTTAAATCTTGGGCAACTTTTCCACACTTTTCCAGGTTTGTTCTAAAATGATTGGGATTGTAAGATTTTCTTTTCCAAATAGCCTTGTCCCTAGATTATATACTTCATAGTTTATTTTTAAACATACTTATTGCTTGTTGTAGGCACAACCACTATAGTTTGGACACCAATAAATTCAATATTAATTCTATGTAATCTAAAAATACAAAAAAACAAAACAAAACAGAAAGATAAAGAAAAAAAGAAAGAAAAAAAAGAAAACTTGTTTTGTCAGACAAGTTATTTTCTATTTTATTTATTGTTGTTCCATTCTATTCTCTATGTTCACATTTACATATTTCCACAAGTTGCAATGCAATGCAATGCAATGCAATACAATACAATATAACACTGCTTAACTAGTTATTTTAAAGGATGTGACAGTATATTTAGGATAAGGAGAAAGAAAAGAGGGAAAAGACTTTAAAATAGTTATGATTTTTGACAAATCACAATGGTAGATCAAGTCAAGTTGATCATTCATTTGTTTTTTCTTATGCATGAAAATCAGCTTGGACAATCTTTTGACAAAGGGAGTAATCTAGGAAAATAATGATATCTCACTTGGGTTTATTTTGTTTGTTTCAGTGTTTTAATTTTGGACAGAAAACAAAGCAGGAATTTCAGAAAATATTCAAAAATTGTTTATCTATTTCTTTTATATTTGTTACTCGTTCCTCTTGCTACTATATTAAAAATGAACAATTAATTTTTATCCTAAAAATATGTACCAGCTTTTTCTTATTCATCTCCACTGTGAAACTGTGTTATTTTTATGTAAAAAGAAACTAATTCTCCAGTATTAAAAGAAGAACAAAAAATTGTCTTTTGAGATTAAATAAATAAATGTTATTATGTTTAAATGGCTGACTTGACTGAAGTAACATTTCAAAAGATCATATATTCAAGATTACATTCTTTGTTTTTTTTAAAGTTATCTATTGAAATATGCATATACAATTAAATAATAATAATTTCTCCTAAAACATGTTTGATTGTTAAATATATATATATTATTCACCTTTAAACTGAGCAGAAAAGGTTTGTTTTAAAATGTCAGACCACTGGAAAGAAAAAATGATATAGCTCCAGTCATAAAAAATCTAGGCAGGCAGAATTGGGAGTAAAGCCTCTGAAATTCTATCAATACTGTGAATACTTCAGTATCCAGAGGAAGAGATGAAATCCATAATGAATAAAACATTGTTTACCCTGCATCTTAAACAATAGAATTATTGACTGCACTGCACCCTGGGAGTCACTTCTGTCATTCTACTTAAATACTTATGACAGATAATTCAATCAGCAAATAATGCTTCAAGGCAGTGAAATAAGAAAGGAAACTTTATATGCTTTATTTTGCTTTATATCCCTTGAACATTCGAGTATATTCCCAATATTCCAATATTCTAGTGTCCTGCTAGATTCAGATGTGCAGGGGAATGTTTCAAGGCATGTGGGCTAGACTAAGATTTTGATTAGCCATTATAGCTAAATGCAAACATTATCCTTTATTTTTTCTTACACAAAAGCATATTTTTAGTAAATAAAGTGGTGACATCTTTCTCAACAACTATGAGTTCTTATCACTTCTATAGCTAAACTCTGTCATTGTAATGATAATGACAATGGCAATAAGCAGAGCAGATAAGGTAGATATTTTCAAAGTATTTTAGATGTATTTCAAACAAAACACTATTCCCCATTACTTAAATTAGCACAAATAATTAAAACCTAACATACAATCCAAAGTATTGCCATAGAATCCAAATTATATTGCCTTTGACTTAAAAATATATAAAAACTTTATTTTCCATAACTGAGGAAAATTAACAGAAATCTAAAGGTAGTGCTTTTCTATGAGTGTTGTTTAAAGATAACACACATCATTGAAGAATTAATGCAATTATGGATTTCTAGAATATACATACATACATACATATATACAAAAAGGCAATTTGTCATTGTAGATTTCATGGTTAAAGAACAAATAGGTTTCATGGTTATGAGCAAATAGGAAAGACATAGAGTGAAGTAGAAAGCCATACTTTTAAATATGTTGAAATTGATTGATTTATTAATGCCATTTTAATAACAACAATGAGAAGGAGGAGGAGAAGCAGCTAAACAATTAAAAAGTACAGTAGTAACATGTTAATGACAATGGACTTCAGAAGTCTGCCATACCGAAGAAGAAATTGTTGATGTAATGAGGAATGAGTGTAAGTTTGCAATAAAACGTTTGGATTATGTCCTGGAGTCACAATGGTGACAGGTTTTTCTTTTGCCTGTAGGTTTCCTATATTGAAAGAGGAACCAGTCTTGTAATTATGATAATTTATTGTATTTCTCTTTTCTCCCCCTCACAGAGAATACTATGTCAACACAATAGAAACTGTTGAAATTATCATAGTTCCTAAAATATGGAAATAATAGGAAAAAGATTTCCACAATCCAATTGACTGAATAAAAAATATATTTTATTAGATGAATTCATTTGGAAAAATGATAAGACATCATGAGCTAATGATAGTAACTGATCAATTATACTCAGGGGAAAGGTCTCATTAAATATATATTCTCCTATGTTTATTAACTGATTGTCTTCAATAAGAAAGTAGAACCAATTCTGTGTGACTTGTAATGACAGAGAAGCCAATACTTTTTGATAGCAGGATAACTAGGGAACTGAGCAAGTCTAAAAAGTTGTGCTTGTGTGTGTGTGTGTGTGTGTGTATGTGTGTGTGCATATCCATTCAGAAGATGACTGTTTCCAGTTTTGCTTGGAATAATTTATACACATAGTATCATTTATGCCCAGTTTCAATGGAGGAATTTTGATGCTTCAATAACAAGATCAATATGAAATTATATTGAGAAAAAACAGGTTGGAGTAGAATTACACTTATTACTAATTATGAAATCTATCTTTCTATCCATCTATTCATCTTTCTATCCGTCCATCCATCCTCTATCTATCTATCTATCTATCTATCTATCTATCTATCTATCTATCTATCTATCTATCTATCCTATATTTTCCACAGTATACTTTTCTGTATTTTTTCCTCTACTTCACCTTTTCCTGTCCACCTGGAGGGGAAAAAGAGGAAGTAAAGAAGAAAATTTTTAATATTGCTAAAGCATATTCTATATTATGACAACCAATGAAAACTGCTTGCTTGGGTCTAATTCTGCATATTATGTTGCAAACAAATAATGCTGTGAATTTATCATATCTTGTATTTATAAGTCCTCTGTGGATTAAATATTTTTTGAATACATTATTACTGCAAAAAGTGTTACATCAAGTAGCAGTTTCATCCTTCATATTTCTAGAATGATCAGAAATTTGAATGAAAAATCTGGTAAGACTTTTCAAAAACTGTTGTATATACTTTATGTCTGTACTCTCTCTCTCTCTCTCTCCCCCTCCCTCCCTCTCTCCCTCTCTCCCTCCCCTGAATACTTTTCTTTACCCAATTTTATGTACAATAATAATTTTGAGTATGACAAGCTCCTTACTTTGGAATTTCCCCCCTCCTTTCCTAAAATATCTGAGAATTTGACCTTATACCAAAAGACCTAAACAGATGAAACTCTTTTGTTTTCCAAAAGAGTCTCTCCCATGTAATGATGGTTTCTTCTATTCAGCACTTTTATCAGTTTCATTGACTTGACTTATTGGTTTCAGAAAATACTTTCTCATATAAAAACTTCTCCTTATTTATGACATTTAAAAAGTTCTAAGAACTTGGCTTTCACAACCAGAACTATTTATTTATTTCTATTTATTTATTTGATTTGTCAATCTCTTACAACTATGCAGCAGATAAATAGTTGTCTTACTGCCCCCCAATCTCACCCCTCCACACACTACTGCTAATTTTTCTCTAAGAAAGACAATGCTATGTGATCAAAAGAGTAAACCAATTTGTAACCTTAATTGCTCTTCCATTCTGCAATTAATTATTTCCCTACCTACAATAGTAACATTTCAACTTTATAGCAAGCATGTCCATTTTAAAAATCTAACTATGTACACAGCTATGTCTCATGTTTCTTTCCATTAATCAAGGGTCAATCTGATGATTTCCCATGGCTGGTAGAATATTAATTTTCTTAAGCTTCAGGTTCTCTTTTACCTCTCTATGTGATCATTTGGTCTTCAATAGGGAATGGATTTCTTCAACAGCTAAAAGTTCTTAGTTTGCTAGTTTTCTTCTTTTTCTTTTTATCTCTAACTATTACATCCACATCAGTTTCTATCCTACTCTCTAAGAGAAATTATGTACCTTTCTGAAAAACCTATCATTCTCATAGCTCTTTTTCACTCTCTGATTTTCAGCTATAAGTTAAACAAAAGGACATGAAGTAGAATAAAATGCAATGGTGTTCTTAAAAATGTTTTCATTACAGTAGTTAGACAATTTATTATACCATTTTAGGAGATTAGCCATAGGGAGTTTGGTCCCTTTTCATTTTGAATCAGGAAAAACTATTTAAACTATGCCAAACTAGAGCTGAGAGGATTGGATAGTAAGTTCAGTCATTCTGTTGGATACCTCATCTATATTTGTGTTTTATGTTGTGATGGGAGGACTGGATGATAAGATAACACCAATTATAGAAAGATTTTAATTGTTTATTATAGTGAAAATTTTGCCTTGTAAAATTTTATCACTTAAAAATATGATTGCTGACCTATAAAAATGATGAAATTATATGAAATTATGATACTTATCCTCTATTCTTCAGTTTTCAAAGATCAGTATGAGCTGAATACATATTAATTATTCTACATATTAATTGTTTGCAAAAAATTAGTTTATTTTTTTCTCCCACAGATAATTATACACGTTAAATTTCCACACAGCATGCCAAATCTTACCAGACCTACTGAATTCCTACTCCTGGAGTTTTCTCAAGTCTATAAATTACAGATTTTGCACTTTTTCCTATTTCTAACAATATACATAGTGTCTCTTGCAGGCAATCTTTTCATTGTCATTGTAATTCTCAAAAACCATCATTTGCATTCTCCAATGTATTTATTTTTAATGAATTTGGCTCTGATGGATATTGGTTCCATTTCAATCATTGTACCCAAATCTATGTCTAATTCACTAATGAATAACAGGTTTATTTCTTATTCTGAATGCATTGCTCAAGTTTTTTTCTTTTTGTTTTTTGAAGCCTCTGAATACTTCCTTTTAACAGTAATGGCTCATGATCGCCATGTTGCAATTTGTAATCCTCTGCAATATGAGACAATCATGAACAAAGAAGCTTGCATTCAGATGATAGTTATTGTGTGGCTTGTTAGTCTGCTTTATGCAGTGTTGCACACAAGTGGCACATTTTCAATAAAATTTTGTTCTAATAAAATTGATCAATTTTTCTGTGAAATTCCAAAATTGCTTAAAATCTCTTGCTCTGATTCATATCTATTTGAAGTTGGATTAATTGCCTTTTGTGGTATCATATTACTTGGATGTTTTATTTTTGTTGTTACAACATATGTGTGGATTTTCATTGCAGTGCTCAAAATCCCTTCTGTACATGGGCAGAAAAAGGCCTTACGCACTTGCCTCCCTCACCTCAGTGTTTTCTCTTTGATGTTGTTCACTGGACTCTTTGTTTATATAAGACCACCCAGTAATACTTCATCTGATGTGGAGTTAATCTTTGTGGTGATATATGCAATTCTTCCTCCTGTCCTGAATCCATTTATTTACAGCATGAGAAATAAAGAGTTTCAAAATGCCTTGTGGAATTTATACAAACCTTGGTAATTTCAAATACAATTTGCTGATTTGTTCTTAATTGTTTTGGAAAGTGATTTACTTACTTTATCAAAATATTCTACCAAACCTTGTATGAATATTTATCTCCCTGTGTATTAATAATAAAATGCATTATACCAATTTTTCAGTGTCTAGCTCCTATGTAATTAGTCATATTCTAATAAATATTCTCTCTATGTTGTTTGCCTGTATGTTCATTGAATCTGAACAAGTTTAATATCAGCTATGTATTTCTACAAAAAAAAAATGTAAAGACACAAGATTTTGCAAAAGAATTTCCATTTGAAATGAAAATTTGGGGGATATGTCACACACAATATCATTGATAAAATCAACTCTTGCTAGAAGAAAACCTTCCTTCCTTCCTTCCTTCCTTCCTTCCTTCCTTCCTTCCTTCCTTCCTTCCTTCCTTCCTCTCCCAATGTCTCTTGGTACTTTACATTTAAAAAAATGTAAAATACCAAGGATAATACAATAAAATAACACATGATGTGCATTTAGAAAGGGAAAATTAACAACAAAAACAGCAAAAAATCTTACAGGAGCTCATCAAATATTCTATCAATAGGACTGGGAAAATAACCAAGTTTTCAATGTTTTTTGGAAGGAGGTGAAACTATATGAATTCTTAAATTAACCATAATACACTTCTAAACATCTTAAACTAAAGATCACTATACCTAGCTCTGGATTAAAATATAAAAATAATATTAATTGAAGATTTAAGGATTGATCCAGAGCATTGTTATTGGCTGCAGAGGCCTTTCCAGAAGGTCTCTGATAGAAAAATGGAGGCTGGAGAGCACCCCGTATATATATCTGGAGCCCGTTTCTCAGCTGTAGAGGTCTTTCCTTGAAGGCCTTTGAGAGCAAAATGGATGCGGTGGCTGTGTATGCAAGTGGTGCCAAGTAGATTCAGAAGTGGGCCAGCAGTGAGTTCCTGGTGGGCAGGGCCATTGGTTCCACCACCACAAGGTGAGTCAATGGAAGAGACACCCCCGCCCCAGAAAATAAGACCTGGTGCTTTTTTTGATGATAAAAAATTATAAAACCAGGTCTTATTTTTGAGGAAACACATGAAACACTGAAATTAAAAATACTGCTGGGTGGAATTTGTTGGGAAGTAAATTCATTGTTCTTTTTTTCATCATTATTATTCTCATGCTCTTAATCTGAACTCTTATCCATCCATCTTTTGCCTTTTTTTCCCCAAATACTTATTCTACCTCTGAATCTGTCAAATTCCCAACTCAACCCATTATAATGTTCATTTACAGAGTAATGCAAATTGTCATATGATAAGAGTGCTGAACAATGCAGAATGATATTTCTGTTGTACAATTATTATCATCCCCTCAAATCACATGGTGATTTCACATACTAGGTTCATGCCCCTAGATGGGATTGGCTGACTAGTATAAGGAATGATGCTAATATTTGATACATTACATACATTACACAATCAATTACATAATTATATAGTTTATGTTTTTGTTTGCATTCTTTGTAGACTCAGATATTTCTTCTCTTAGTATCATGGCATATGATTGGTATGTTGCCATTTGCAATCCTTTATTATATGAGATGATAATTAATAGGAAGGTTTGTACCAAAATAGTTAACTAGTGTCTGGATTGTCAGCTTTGCTCATATCATAATTTCTTTAACAGATAGTTATTCAAAGTTATCTTAATATATAACGATATTTAACTTGACAAATATAGAGAAAATGATACATAATGCCTACCATCTGAATACTGCATCTCCCAACTCGCATATTATATATTGGTAAAGTTAGTCCATATGTATTGCTTTTTTCTACAACAGTTTGTCATTTATATAAGTTAAATTAAAGGGATAGAATTGAATCTAATCTAATTTAGTTTATCAACTAAAGAAACTGGTTCTAAATAAATTTTGGTTATTTATTTTGTTCAAATGATCATATTTTACAAATCATTATAAATAATAGAATGCTCTTTATTAATTAAAAGAGTTGGAATAAAAGTGCTTGTTTATTTAAATAAATAATATATAACCTTATAATCTGTGTAAAGTATATTTGATTCTGAAGTAGAAACCATGTATATAGAGAGAGCATAGGAAGACAGGATGAAAAGTCACTACTATCCGATAAGAGAGATTTAAACCAAGGCCAGGAAAACATCTGAGACAAGATCCTCACCAGTTTACCTAAAGATAAAATAACAAATTGAAACTTACAAGACTCTGTTACTATAGCTGTTACTATAAAAGTTTCAGTATTTAAAATTACAGAGCAGGGATGAGAGTAATTAATTGTTGAAATGAACCTAATAAATGGATTTCCAGAAGAAGAAATAATAAAGAATATTTGTAGCTCAGGATTGAAATAAAAGTCCTTTATATGCTCTGAGCTTGGTTGTTTTCTTGTAATCATTCAACTATCCAAACTAAGTAACAACAATGGTGGAATTCAATTTTTTTTACTACCTGTTCTGTGGGCGTGGCTTATTTGGTGGGCGTGGATTAGGATCACATGACTGGGTGGGTGTGGCTTGGTAGCCATGTGACTAGGATGATCATGTGACTGGATAGGTGTGGCCAACTCAATGTCATTCATGTCAAGGGGTGTTTTGCCTGGCCGGTCCCCTCCCAGCTATTCCTTGTCATACCCAGCCTCAGCATATCTATAGTTCTGTAAAAATGTTGTTCACCTTTTTTTGGCTTTATTATCTATCTACAGATATACTTTCATAGACCATTGAAAGGAGGAAATGGTTCACATGCTTTGCCTTAGAGGATGATAGGCAACAGGCTTTTAGGGGCTGCCAGAAAGAGGGGGGGCAATGTATTTTCCAAAGCACCAGAAGGATAGAAATTGAACAGAGAGAGAAGCAACCTAAAAGTAAGGAGAAACTTCCTGACAGTGAGAACAATTAACCAGTGGAATTGCTTGCCACCAGAAGTTCTGGATGCTCCAACACTGGAAGTTTTCAACAAAAGACTGGACAGCCATTTCTCTGAAATGGTATAGAGTTCCCCTCAAGGTCCCTTTCTAAGTGTTATTATGTTATTCTGACACCTTTCCCAGGACCTCTATTCAGATTTTGGCATCCTCAGAGTTTTTCCTGCCTGAGCAGGGGGTTGGACATAGTCCCTTTCAACTCTGTTAAACACACCTGTATTTATGCTCTGGATTATTGACACGTAAACCCTAAAAAATACTTGGGCAAAAGAAAGGCAGTAAAATCACTTTAGATGTAGGAACAGTGCAAAATATTAATATATGATAAATAATGGAATAATTAAAAATAATATCACAGAATATTCTCTCTCCCCCCTTCCTCTTTATTTCTTTCTCTCTCTTCCTCTTTCTTTCTTGCTCTTTCTTTTTTTCTTGCTCTTTCCTTCTTGCCCTTCCTCCCTTCCTCTTTTTTTCTTTCTTCCTATTTTCTTTCTTTCTTCCTATTTTCTTCCTATTTTCTTTCTTTCTTTCTTTCTTTCTTTCTTTCTTTCTTTCTTTCTTTCTTTCTTTCTTTCTTTCTTTCTTTCTTTCTTTCTTTCTTTTTTCCTCTTTATTTCTTTCTCTCGCTTCCTCTTTCTTGCTTGCTCTTTCTTCCTTTCTTGCTCTTTCCTTCTTGCTCTTTCCTTCTTGCCCTCCCTTCCTCCCTCCCTCCATTCCTTCCCTTCCTTGTCTTTATCTCACACACACACACCTCTTTTCTGGGAAGAACTTATGAGCAGCAAGCGGGCGGGGGGGATGACACAATGTGAATGTTGGTTTGGCATGCTGTGAATTGTGCCAAAATCATCTTACCAAGAGTTAGAAGACTCCTGTAGGCTGTGGGTTACTAGGTGATGCTATCTGCTTGGAGATGGTCACCTATCAACTGCATGATCATGTTGCTGGATGATTGAGGTGCTTTGCATCAGAAAGTGGAGCTGGTCTTGCTAATTCTTTGCCCCCTGTTCCAAATCTGCAAAACCTTTCCCTTTGCTTTTCCTCCACTTTCCTTTGTCTGTTGGGCTGGGAGGGCAGCGGAAGCACTCGGAAAGGGAGGGGGAAAGCAAAGGCTTTCCCTTTGCTTTTCCTCCACTTTCCCTTTGCTTTTCCTCTGCTTTCCTTGCTCTGCTGGACTTGGAGGGTGGCGGACACACCAGCAACTGGAGAACCAGTTCAGAGGCATGGACAGCTAGAAGTTACAAATGGTTCTGTGACCCACGCCTAATCACCGCTATAGGTTCTCTAGAACCAGTGAGAACCGCTTGAATACCACCTCTGGGTAACACAATGCTCTTTGAACTGCTCTGAATAAGGAAAAGATTTGAGATTACCCACAAGCTGTCCCTCATGAACAGCCTGCAAGGTAATGGTTCCAGAAGCTTTAGAGCCCTGGGAGGCAAGGAAATATCCATCTTGCTCAAGCCACACAGTCTGTATCTTTGAAAGGACATTAAGTTTGCATACTTCACTTTCAAAAATTGCTTATTAACTGCTTTCAACTATTAGACTAGAGGTGGGATTCTACTGGTTCTGTCAGGTTCTATAGAACCCCTTGTTAACTTTCTAGAGACCCGGTAGTTAGAAGCAATCTCCTTTTGTTTTTTTTCCACCCTTATTATATTTTTGCCAGTATGCCTAGACTTCCTGTCTCCGGAGCTTCTGAGGCTTGACTTTCTTAAAGGGGAAAGGTTGTTTAAAGATTTTTATACTGCTGTTGGGAGGAAATACTTCCCTGGACAATCAGCAGTTTGAAGAAATAACTGAATAATTAAACAAAGCTTTTAGTGACAGGGAACCAAGATGAGTGACATTCAGCAAGGCTTCTTGGCTAGCTAGAAAGATTGACATTCAAATGTGAATTTACATACCCTTTCCAAGTTTTGATCTAAAACTGGTTTTTGGTGAAAGTTAATTCTGTGCTTGATGACATTTAATCCTGTGTTTATTGATGGGATAATTTTCCCTATTCAGCTTCAACAAGCAACAGCTACTATTGTGATTTAATTATTTGTATTGTGTTTGAATTTTTTCCTGTCTCATGATTTCTTTTTCTATCTGAGGAGGGGGTCTTCTTTCACCGCTTTAGTACTATCTGGCACTGTCATTTTGGGATATACTTCCAAGAGGCAGGATGCAAGTTTGGTACTGATTTTTTTACTGCCTTTCTGGGGGGGCATGTGACCTTTCTTTAAATCTGGATGGTTTCCTTAGGATATCTTGTGAGGTGAGTGAAACCAGCTGGTGTCTTTAAGTGGTGCAAATGTATCTAAGGATTGCTTTTCCTGGGTGTGCTTTTTCTGGAGAGGTTAAATGACCTCTCTGCTAAAGGGTTTCACTTTATGAGCAAGAGATGGCTGCTTGATAGTTATCACTGCATTTTAACTATTTTGATTCCTCAAGGTGGTCTGGCACCCTGCCTGATTTGTAGCTTTTAGGTATTTTTAATCTAATGATTGGTATTTAGGGCAGCTTTTTGCAAACAAAGAAGCTTTTTGTATTTTTGTACATGTAATCCTTGACTTACAACAGTTCATTTAGTGACCATTCAAAGTTACAATGGCACTGAAAAAAGTGACTTATGACCATTTTCACACTTATGACCATTGCAGCATTCCCACTGTCATGAGAGGCCAGGTGAGGAAAAGCGCCCCTTGACATGAGTGATGTCGAGTTGGCCATGCCCACCCAGTCACATGACCACCAAGCCACACCCACCAACTAAGCCACATCCACAGAACCAGTTGTTAAAAAACTGAATCCCACTCCTGTATTAGATATCTTTGTATTGACAAATTTGACAGCACTGGGTGTGTTTCCCTTGAATACTTAACTAAGGAAAGTTTCAATTACAAGTTTAAGAGTTTAAAAAAACTTTTTTTGAATAAACAGCTATCAAGACTTTGATTTCAGAAATGTATAAATGGTCTAAGGATACAGATAACCTTGAAGTAAGATTTTTTAATTAATTTTAAAGAATCCTTTCCACAGAAAATGTGTTTATTTTATTTTTAAAAAATAATAATGAGATTTTTAAAATGGACAATAGAAGGAGCTAAAGGTTAATTATTAAAGGGGAATACATAAACTCAACTTACATTTACAGAATGGAACAAAATATTCTGATACTGGTCATTTTAAAACTGGCTTTAAAAAATGGACTCAGACATTAACATTAATAGTATCAACAGTCTTCTGACTCATTGGAAAAAGATTTTCTGCAAAAGTTTGTAGAAGAGGAACAAGTGTTACCAGATAACAATGGATTAAATGGATTGATGGATTGAATGGATTGAATGGATTGAAAATAGGCTATAAGAATGAAATGAGAAAAAGCGATTACATTAGATGTACAATAGAAACTGGCTGATGATGTAATGAAATGAAAATACAAACAATAAACCAAAAGAGTGACTTGGATATTTTTCCTATATTGGATTTACAAAAAAAGTTCTGTTAAAGTTTTAAAGAAGCTCCTGACAATGGACAAAAATGAATAAATAAATCAAGTTCTACAACATTTATTGAATGCACCAATGTTTAAAATTGTTAGAAGTAAAAGGAATAAAAATAAAGTTGATTTACTTGATCAAGGTTAAAATTTATTTTTTATTTATCACAGTACTAGGAAGAGGCAATTTGGGGAATATAAGGACAGACGTTAACATTATTTTCATAAAACATTTTTTAGACTGCCATTTAAATTCATTTTTGAGAAAGCTGAAAAGAGTTTCAGGGGACAGATTTTGGAGGATGCGAACAAATACCTACTGAAGAACACACTCATTTATTTCATGTGTATTCCAAGGATCAGCTGTTTCAGAAACCTATATTCAATGCACAAAGCTAAAGTAGTGCTGGTTTTTGTTCCAATACCAATATATATTTTGCTCCAATACCAATATATCCAATACCAATGTATTGTGATGACCCGGGGCGTGGCACAAAGGCAACACAGTCACATAAGTAAGAAGAGTTCTTTTAATACCTCCAAATTTGCCTCAATGTCCAGGTTACCTTTGGCTGGAGAATAAACTCTCCCAAGAACAGTCTTTAAGTGGAGGAAATTCAGTCCGAAAACAAAGTACATTCAAACTGTAAATAAAAATCCACACAAACCACACTGCAATAATTAACTTGACAGGGCAGGAGAAGGAATTCCAGACTTGACAGGCCAGCAAAACACACACAGTTGGGAAGATGCCAGGAACCCAGATAATACTCAACAATAACAGATAACTCACAATTTGCTTCCATCAAGTTGCTGTGCATAGCTTTCCTTTTTAAACACTGTGTTCCCAGCTGCAGCTAATGAAGAGAATCAGGGCCCTTTCCTCCCCCATAAGACACGCAACTCATGTTGCTCTCTTCTCCGTTCCTCCCTGTGTGCCCTAGGATGAAGAGGGCATGGGCCTGGGTCTTCCTCTGAATTTCCTCTGCCTTGCTCTACGTTTCCCCAGCTCTACCCAGCTGGACTGTGCCCTTCCTCAGTTTCTTCCACAGCCAACAGAGCCACATTCCCACTCCCTGTCAGCTGCTTGGCCTCTCCCTCGGAATCAGATTCCGACAGGGGCATAACATATATCTAAAAAAAAGGAAAGATAGACTTGCTTCTTTTTCTTATGTCTAAGATTTCTTTGAATAGATACAGTTCATAGACAGATATTTTTGAACACAGGAAAGTCATTCAAATGTTTTTGATATTTCTTAAAAGGAATACAATAAACAAATCAAGAAAAGAATGTTTCTAAACAACAATAACCATAAAAAGGTCTTCTAGAAATCTCCTTCTTTGTTTTTGTCAAAGAGAGTAGTTTAATTGCCCTTCATTACAGATTAATAATATGAAACAATAAAATTTCCAAAATCAATTCCAAGAAAAGTCTGTTGCAAATCTGAAATTAATTTTGATTCCAATAAACTCAATTAATTGTTCTGTAAACTGGCAACATAATTCTTTGTCATGGATTTATATCTTGTTCAAGTTTTACTCCTTGTCATTAGTTGTTCAATAGTATTTGAATATTTTATCTTCATTGTTGCAACTTATACAGTATGGATACTTTTACTGTTTTGTTCAAAATACTTCGTGGTAAACAAGAACATTAAAGATTTCATCCACTTGCCTTTGTCTCTTCATTGTTGATGATTAAATTCTTTATTTATGCAAGCCAATCTTATAGGAATAGCAATACCACTTAGATTTCATTTTTCCAAGTTTTTTTTAAATTTACTTTTTAATATCAGAATCTATACAAACAAAGTATTGTCTGGTACAGTTCATTTTAAGAAATAATAATAAGAATAACAACAACAACAACAACATTCATTGGAAACTATGCCAAAAGTTTGGATTTGAGTATAGTAACAACTACTGGGAACATCAGGTTGAGAAGGTTCTGGGGAATGAAAAGGTCAAAATCTTGTGGGACTTCAGACAGACAGGCATTTTGGCCCACAACACACCTGACATAACAATAGTTGAAAAGAAAAGGGTTTGGTTCATTGACATTGCAATATCTGGTGATGCACGAATTGTAGACACACAGCAAGAGAAAATCACGAAGTTTATCGGGACTTACAAATTGAATTTGAGCAACTTTGGAAAAAGAAATCGTGTGTTATCCCAATTGTAATTGGAACCGTTGGAACAATACCTAAAGGGCTGCCTCGCTATTTGGAAATTGTGAAGTTATCAGACTTGAATTCCCTGATTCTACAAAAGAAACACCCTATTTGGAATAGCTTATATCCTCCAATGCTACCTGAACAATTCCCTAGGTCCTTGGTTAGAACTCAAGCTGCTGAGCTGCCAATCAGCCCCAAAGGCTGTGAATCTCACTAAAGATTAAATAATAATAGTGATGATGATGATGATGATGATGATGATGATGATGATGATGACAACGAAAATGATCACTTAATAATAGTATTTGCTTATCTATATTAGTAAGCATTCTGTCCATCATCTCTTGCTTTTTACTTTTTAAACATATACAATAATTTTAACTCTATTTTCTGGTTTTTAATAAACAGATCTCATATCAAAATTTTACACACACACACACACACACACACACACATATTGACTTTTTGATCAGACTCCCTTGCCCCTCCCTTGGGACCTTATATCCCTCTATGTCCCTACTGTTTACTCTAAATAGTAAAAGAATTTGTTCAGTCCCTAAACTGTTCTCAGAGACCATAGTATTTATATTCCTCAAAGTCGGCTGTTTTCTCCTTCTAAGTTTTTCAGATTTGTAGGTTCTATTTAATTTCTACTTTCAGCTTATAAAATATTCCATCAAATAATATTTGTATTCTAAAATGTCCCACCAAGTTTCCCCCATAGCTCATTAATTCATCAAATCAAGGTATTCAATTTCAAGGGAAATTTCTGTCATTTGAATTTAAAGAGGTTTGCCAATTAATCCTAGGCTGCCAGATAAAGACAATTAGGAAAAAAAAATAAGAAGACAGCCTTCTAGATGTTGTTTGCCTTTTACTTTGTTTCTCTTCCTATCTCTTATTATAATATGTAATATCTTCTTGGGCCAGTAGATGGCATCAACTTTAATTCTCAGTACTAAAACAAACCCAGCTGATTGTCAAAGTTTGATAAGAGCAAAATACCAGTGTGGGATTCAAGGTTTTTTTTTTTTTTAACTACCGGTTCTGTGGGCATGGCAGGGTAAAGATACTGTAAAATTTCCAGTCAGAGGTGGTATTTGCTGGTTCTCTGAGTTACTCAAAATTTCCACTATAGGTTCTCCAGAACTGGTCAGAATCTGCTGAATACCGCCTCTAATTATATAGAAACTTAAGTATATTATATAGTTTCTTCCAGTCAATATTTCTAGCAAATTAGGCTTACTTATCCTAACTAATTCCAGTCCAGACTTTCAATATTTTAAACTTCAGATTCTTCCGTTAACATTTCATTTGTCTTTTGGATCACTTTTTCTCTATACATTAATTCACTGCTTTCTTAGCACTTTGGAATCTTTCAAAAGTTATTTTATTTAAAGTAGGTCTCTAGTAAAAAATAAAAAAATCTCACCCAGTTCCAATTCACTGTTCTCAAACTGTTCCAGCTCATTTCTTTCTTCGGTTGCTCCAGCTTAGTCAGCCATAATGGCCGTCACTCTTCTTTGTTGGTTGGGAAGGTACCTTGGATCGAATGGAAAATTTGCTGCTCTCCTGTGATCAGCAAAGGACCCCTCCTTCCTTCATCACCTCTTGGGGCCCCCAATAATGAAGAATCAGCCGGGATTCATGGAGCTCTGCTATCCTTCAACTGTATTGCCATAACAGCAAACTGGAAGTCAATACCACTTAGATTTCTATACCAATTCACAGTGCTTTATAGCCCTAATAATATTTCTTCAATAGGTATCTTTGCCATAGTATATATTATCATTTCTCCTGTACTGAATGTCTATATGGATAGCAAGAGAAACAAAAGCATTTGAGATTATCTTGTGGATGTTTTTAAATGTGTGATAGTTTTCATATGTAACATATAGATTAAATGGTTTTTATTAAATGGTTTTGAAAGTGATCTTACTGTCTCATAATATTTTTTTTTATCAAACTCTAAAGATAAAAAAATAGATTAATATTTTATTTTGTTAACATTTTACATAGGATCTTTAAAGAACTGTCTTTAGTTTTCTTAGTTCACAACAACAAAATCATACCTCCTATTAAATACATAAATGTATATGTAATAAACATCTGTGGAGGTTTATAGTTGTGAAGGTGACAGATGTCTCAAATGTGCTTTTTTTCTTCAAAGGGCAATTGGGCTTTTTATTTCCTCAATGAAGAAAAAAAAACATTTCACTTCTTATACAAGAAGCTTTCTCAGTTCTGATGGTTGGGGGGATGGAAGGATAAATACTGACAGGATGGTGGTGGTGAAAGGATTGCATTTCTTTGCAATCATCTGATCATTAGCATTCTCTGAGACCAGATGAAGTCTCTTGGGGTTTATCTGTGACTTTCAGGATTACCTGAAGCTGGGTGCAGTTGGCTGTGGAATCTTCTTGGAAATGTTACATGGGTTTTGTTGTAAACTGGAGATGTATGATGTCTTATTTTCTCCCCCTCTATTGAGGGAGGGGAGTTCAATTATAACATAGATGGATTTGTTTATCCCTTTTTTAACCAATGGTCCTCTCTATTTCTATGTAAGCATGATTCGTTCAATTATCTCAAGAATATTCCACTGAATCTAGCATACAAATTTTAGAAAGGCGGATTTTTTTTTTTTAATCTTATGATCTATGCAGGACTCCTCAGAATTGAAAAAGTCTCTGAGATGCTAATGAGGATCAGTTAATCTTTTAATTCAGAAAACCATTTAAATAAGTAACAATATTTGAAACATCACACATAATGGCATCTTCTAAAGGAGGAATGAAAGATGAAAATCTACACTTAATGGCATAAAATTCAGATAAAAAAGTCTGAATCAGCACAGTAAGTAAATATCTTTTATGTTTTGCTTTTCTACCATTCCCATCCTCCTTTTCTAAAGTTTTAATTCATCTATCTTTTCTTCAAAATGCCCTTCTTGGTTTTTCTTCCAGCATTTCCTAATCTATATATTTGTAGATAAGATAACCAACATTCCACTCTAAAAACTATCTTTACATAGAATGACAACAACTGGCTTTATGTGGAATGAGGTCTCTGTCTTACAGAGATAATCCATGGAACAGGCAATTGGTTTTGGTTTTTGCTGCCATGTTTCACTCATTTTTTTTTCTCAGTCCCTTCTCCCCCTCCAATTCAACCTCTCATCTTTTACTCAATTTAATCAATGCATTAAACCTGATAAATATAAGAAGTATGTATCTATCTTTGAGCTTCAAATTTGAAACCCATGTTCAGAACCTTTAATCTGTTTCTAAGGTATATTTGAGAAGAAAAGATCATTTGGATAAGGTTCTTATTCTTTCATCAACGCTTTTGGTGGCATGGAGAACCAAGTAGCTACCTGATTCTTTCTTCTCCATTGTTTAAATTTGGAGTGCTTTAATTAAATTTGGAGTGTTCTTTTGTTTTCTTGTAATCTTTGAAAAGAAAGTATTCCTTGTAATTTGAGGGCAAGAAAAGCCAAGGAAAATATACTCAGTTCTCATTATTACTTCTGATGGTCAGACCTCACTTCTGAGATTGTTGGATTTCTCACTTACTTTCAGGCTTCATACAAGAAAGTTCTTTCTGCTTTAATTAAAAATGTGTTTTACTTAATTCCCTATTTAAACATTTCACATTGGTAAGTCTTCTGTTTTCATTTCCAGAAAAATATATGTTAAAAGAAAAAACATCTCAGTTGAAGATGAGAAAATGCTGCCATTATTATAATATTTAGCAAGCAATATTTATATCCCACATTTCAAGAAAAACATCAGATTGTAAGGGCGAGTATTTAAAACATTTCAATAACTTTAATGAACTCTTAATTGAAAATGAATTTAGCTCTGCAAGAATTGGTTCTGTTTCAGTCATTGTTCCCAAAGCTATTTTTAATTTAGTGATGCATATCAGATATACTTCCTATTTTGGATATGTTGCTCAAGTCCTCTTGTTTGTTTTCTTCTTACTGTCATGGCATATGATTGTTGCAATATGAAATAATAATGAACAAAATGGTCTGTACTAAAATGGTTGGCAGTGTATGGATTATGAGCATCATCAGTGCTGTATTGAACACTATTCTTTCACTAATTATTTCTTCTCTAATGCAATTAATCAGTTCTATTGTGAAATCCCTCAGCTTAAATTGCCTGCTGAAATACATATGTAATTGAAATTGGATATATAACATTTATTATGATGTTAGCATTTGGTTGATTTATCTTCATCACTATTACTTATGGACAGATCTTCTCTGTTGTTTCAAGAATCCCTTCTGTTCAGGGATGGAAAAAAAGCCTTCTTTACTTGTTTTCCACACATCACAGTTTTCTCTATATTTTTTGGTTGCCTCCTCATTTGCTTACCTGATTCCTTGACCTGACAAACCATCACATTTTGATTTCACTGCTACAATAATCTATTCCATTATTCCACCCTATTGAATCCATTAATCTACAGCATGAGAAACAAGGGCATTAAAGTATGCCTGTCAAATGTCCCTGTCAAGCCACAGGGAAACCGTGCAAGCTTATGAAAAACAGAGCTGGTTTAAAAACTTGGAAACTTTCACAGGGGGCTGTATCCTGTAAGTGTATCCTAAATGATATTCTTTCTTTTATATCTAAATGCTGTACATCACTACTTCCAAACTTAAGCTCTGTCTTGCACATGCAAGTTTATTAATAGTGACTAATATTCGTTGTTTATGTGTAACACAGAATACTACTGGTACATATAAGTCAATTTCCCTTTTAATGGTAGTTGAGATAAACAGACATTCACTAGATGAACTGTTTTGTATGTGCTTTCTGAAGTATGGTTTTTAACATTATTAATAATATTATTAGATAATATATATGCAATATATATATATGCATATATGAACAGAAGTGTATTTTAATTTAATTATAATGATAATAACAAATTTAGTTTGTGTTCACATCAATACTTAAAGGGTTTTGTACAATCAGATGACTTCAATAAAGATTTATAAACATTTTACCTTCAACTATTTAATAGGAAGCTTATATCAGTTAAAAGTCAGCATGCCATGTGAGGGAGGAGAAGCTGCATAAAGTCTTTAATTAAACCAATATTCTATCTCCAATTCCTGCACATTTGAGTTGTTAATCCATTTCTATTGCTTATTTCCAAGATAAATTGTCCTTCATATGAGTTAGTCACGGGGGGCAAGATGTGAACCTGATTTAATTCAGGGGTGGGATTCTACCTGGTCAGTCCAACTCTATAGAACTGGTTGTTATGATTCTGCCCAGTTCAAAGAACTGGCAAGTCATGCTACTGGCTGGCCTCTCCCCTCCCCACCCACTCACTCCTTACCTGGTATGCGTGCCATCAAACTTGCCTGCATTTGATAAGTTACTATTTTTTCTTTTTCCCAACCATCAGCTGTTCTGCTATGCTGGGAGATTTAGATTAGCTAGAAAGCAGGAAAAGGTTGGATTTCTTGCTTTCTAAAAGCAGAGCTGAACTTTCCTTAGGACTGAAACTTCTATTTTTCAGTGCAGACTCAGCTAGCAGATTGCAGAGTGATAGATCTCTGAGTGAATCTGTCATTTCTGTGAGCAACTCAATCTGCCTGCCTGCTTTGCCTGATTTTGGGTAAAGTTGCTCTTTTTTATAAAAAAAATCAATATTTACATACATGGTGTGTTGTGAGTTAATTTTGTGAGTTTGCTTGCAAGCAAATTTTATGTGATAGATTCAGCTAACAGATTGCAGAATGGTAGATCTCTGAGTTAATCTGTGATTCTGTAAGCAACTCTGTAAGCCTGTCGGCTTTGCCTGATTTCAGGTAAAAGTTGCTTTTTTTATATAAAAAAATCAATATTTACATAAATATTTATAATGTAAATTATAATGTAAAAAAGGTGCTGGCAAAAGCAGCATAGAACTATAAGAAACAGACAAACAAACACTGCCCCCACCAAAGGCCATTTCAGGTGGGGGAGAAGGTCTATATCTCTACCAGATACTTGAAGTTAAAGTTCCCTGTTAAGAAGGTGGGCCAACGTTCATGGGACCTTTCCCATAGTAAAGGTCATTAACCAAGTCACAGTGCAACTGAAGTTGCCCCAACTGTTGGGGAAAATACACCCAGTATTCCATAGTAGCCTCTTAAAACCT